>JANAVB010007225.1:0-46324 GCA_029216955.1 Iris pallida
ACACTTGGTGTGCCCACCCACGTATCGCACTAATCTACGATGCGGTTGTGACACAGCCAAGATACCTATACCAAACCTTGTCTGAATCCTACCAAACTTCATAGGCAAGTCCAATATATCCCTATAAACATAATTAGTGAATTTCTAGGCTAGTGTCACGTATCATATCAAATAGAGCATGTGAACCACAAGTATAGGAAGCCAAAACCCCAAATTGATCCGTGTCCTACCGTATCACGACACGACCTACACGTATCCATTTGTGGACACGAATCTAGACACATACAACCAAATCTAATCTAAATAGGCCTAACAAACCTAATGACAAACCTTGGTGTGCCATTCTTAGAATTCTTTCAAAAATGGTACAAAACCCATTGTAACTTCAAATAGAGATTCATTAGTGTTTCAAAACTCTTCCTATGGGTAGTCCTAGTCCATGGGTGAATTCCTAGAGATTCGATATCACAAATAGAGTCTAAATAGAGAGGAAAGTAAGATGTATACCTATTGGGAGATAGAATCCTAATAAAAAGCCAAATGGACACGATTCGGACAAGTAGCTCCTAGCAATAGACTCCTCTTCTTGTTTCTAGTCTCCAAGCTCCTTCTAGTATAGAGAATGAAAGGAATAAGGAGAGATGAGTGAGAATTGAGAGAGATTGATGGAGGAATGACTCTACTTGGGAAGAACACCAAATTAGAAATGAATGAGGCTATGGAATGAAGTGAATGGAATGGAGATCCTCCTTCTTATGGCCGACCATATAGGGCTTGATTAGGGCTAATGCAAAATGCCTAAGTTGCCCTTAAATTGTTGTCATATAGCTATTTAATTGCAGGGAAAGGTGTGGACCTATTTCGATCAATAGTCTAATCTCTATTATAACTAATTGCTCATGACTAATGAGCCTGATGGGCCTAGTCCAAAGTTAGTATATGAGTTATGTCATGGTAATTATTGGGCTCTAGTTGTGTCTAGGCTAACCGGTTCACTAACACAAGTTTAACAAATAGGCTAGCCGCTAACCATAATATCTAACACAATATAATAATTATACACAATATAATATAATATAAAATAATAAAATTACCTCTCTTTTAGATTTAGGTAGTTAAAATCCTACCCCTTTAGAAAAATTTTGTCTTCGAAATTAAGACACCTTGCCCCTCTCCCTTGGGCCAGTTATAAGCTATTCATCAAAAATTTCTACGGTCAAATTCCCAATAATCATAGTCCAAGGTAGTCCTTTCATACAACCAATCCTATAATTCTTCTGAAGGAACAACTATATATGGATATAGTCTCTAGCTGTCATGAATTATACTCTCAATCAGGGTCACTTGCTAACTATATTATAGCTAAATTTTTAACATCATGGGTTACCACTTCTAATACTACCAGTATAGTATGGTTTTAGGCCATGGGCATACCTACCTTACTGGCACACACTATCCAGAATACTATACTACACCTTATAGGATACTATCTTCTATTATCTCTCACTTCCTCAATCACCTAAAAACGCTTAACCATTCTTCTTGCAATGAACACTTGTATACACCTGCAATTATGCACTCTATTGATACACCTTTATCTATCCAAAATACTCTCTCTAGTGTGTATACCCAAGTCTTGATACTATCTCAATAAGGCACTAACTCTTATATGGTACTTGGATGGTACTCTTATACTAGGTTACTCATGTCTCTCCTCTATACTAGCTACTAAAATCTTTGTGCCTAAACCTCTATAATACTTGGGATACTCTGGCTCTTGCTACTAGGGTACCCCTCCTATCTTGGTACCTGGTACAAACTCATCCTCTGACACTTATTAATCACACTAGGGTTCTCATCTATAATTAGTTATCAAAATACATACACAATTACTTCCTAACTATTATCACTCCAAGACATCTCCCTTGTACCCTTATACCCATCATACTACTCCCTGATACATACAACTTCTATACCAAACTGGCAAGGTACTATACCTATTAAACTTACTTCTATATGGATTACCCCTCCTCTTTACTGCATGGATCACTTGTAGTCTTACTTCCAAGTACTCCTTCAACCTTATTAACTAGTACACCCATCTAATATTATCACATAAGATAATTACCGATACTAGCACATTACTCAACTAATCCCTGATATACCCTGGATACTATTACTCTCTAGGCATAGAAATACTAGCTTGCTAACTATCAAAAAAAAACTATACGTAATGTTCTAGGGCACTAACTTCTTAATACTCACAACAGCTCATCACAAAACTATTATCATTATGGACACTAGTTTTTTCATTAGATCACCACATGACTGTACTCGACTCATGCACTTAATATTCTCTACCTCATGCTTAACACTAGTGTCACGACCCGCACCCACCGTGAGGGTACGAGAACGTAACAACGCCCATCCTACGCCGCAGCGTCGGCGATAGAACGCTGTTCTAGGTCATGAACTATAACTACATAACATGAAATATACTCTCCAAAAGGAGGCCAAAACAGAGGTACAACTCAATCACAATCTAAGGTAGAATGTAACACGATGGAAATAGATAAGAAATCCTCAACTGAGGTACAGCAGAATGAAATAATAAAGTCTCGTCAACTCTAAAATATACAACTCTGAAAATAAAGACAACAGCTAAACATGAAAAGAAGGAACAGTCTAAGCTATCTACACTATACAAGGTATCATCCTGAGCAGCTGCCTGAACCTTCCCAGGGGTCCAGGTCACGAGTGTCAACTAGGCAAGCTCCAAGTAAGGGTGCAGGGTTCCTCATCATCCTCTGTAAAATTTTCAACAGGTCCAGTCAGGATGGGAGCGAGCACAAAACATCTCACGCAGTTCATATCATGTTAGGAAATATAAAGCATGCAATAGAGTAAGGTACATGAAACGCTGAAAGAAGATGTATAAAAATAGCAGAGATTTGATAATAGAAAATATCTATATATGATAAGTAAGAACTGTAAGCAACATGTGATTTAGAGCACAATATGGTTATGTAAACGGGTTAGGTTATACAATAAAATGGGACTCCTTTGTACGTGAGTGTACACAATGGACATATACAATTTCTTATACAATAGGATTGATAACATAACCACTTCTACTCTCCCTCCCCAATCAATACACAAGGATCTAATTCAGTTACGTTACCTTATACAATGGCTTGTACAATGGCTCAATGTGATAATGAGTACAATATGCACAATGAGTGTACAATGATAAGGGTATTCAATAAATACAATATGTAAGTGAAACGCACATCACAATATGTATTTAGTGAATACAAGGAGATAACATCTCAGAAGAAGATCCGTATAGTACCAATCCGTGATAATGATCGTGTCAGCATCAAGTACAGTAATCTAGAGCAAGAATATAAATCCAGACAAGTATAAAACGGTCAGAGAATGTACTCGCCTCGTATCTGAATGTCTAAAATAAATGTACTATCCGAGATGAGGTACCTGACTCCTAGTTAGAGCACACAAGTCAAGATGTACACAGGGAATGATAAATATAATCTACAATGCATCTGCATGCTGTCTAGGTCAAACTAGACTAAAGTCAACACTTGGTCAACTCCAGTCAACTAGACTAGTCAAACTAGGTCAACTAGGTCAAGTCCTAGCCCAACAAGTCTAATAAGTCTCACTAGGCCTAACCAAGCCTAGTCTAGCAATCACACACCAATCACAAGGCTATACAAGCCAAACACAAGCCATCACATTCAATATTATACATAAGAGAAAGGAAGCTAATATGTAGAGCTAGGTGTGTGTGTGAACATGGAGGTGTACATGAAAAGAGAAATCAACACTAGTTATGAGTTTACACTACACATGGCACAAAACTAACCATCTACATTACACAAGTATTTATACTTAACATGCATGGCTACAAGTATACATCCATATACGTATACACATAGAGAGTTAGAGAGAGCTATGTAAATAGGCAATTACCATATCTATTTCACATCCCTAAACACATGCACATATCACATTGGGCTATACAACATTCACATTACATAGGAAATTGCATTATTCATTTCACATCACATTACACCTATTCTCTAGGTTAGATATTATATATTATATATATATATATATATATATATATATATATATATATATAACATAACATAGAGGGATAATATGTATGTCAAGAAATGTGTGTGGACTGAACATGTGTGCACAGGAGGTGTGTGTGTTCCAGTGTGTGTAGTGTAATAGGAAGCAATATTTCATAGGGTGTATCAAGGCAATGGGTTAACCCAGGTAGTTCCCAGGTTCTACCTGCATCCCACAGCCTATATGGCTTAGGAACCCCATTTCTCAGGTTTCCCAGTAACAACATATGAATTTTCAGTTAACCATTAACAGTGAATCTCATTCTCATGAATATGGGGTTAAACAGTGTCAATTTAACATTCAAACAGTTTTAAAAGGGAATCAATTCTAGATTTACACATTTCAGGCTCTTCTAATCAGTGAATTAATTAGCATAGAAAATTAGTTAAAATCTAATCAAATTCTCAGGAATTTACAGTTTCATAACTCAGATTTCAACAATGACAGTTCAACCAATTAGTGAATCAATTGCATATCAGTTTAAATTAAAAGGAAATCAGTCTCAATTTGTAGGAATCATCATTTCAATACAGCCAATGGACAAAATCAGTTTTACCAAGGGAATAACACCATTCAAAAGATCTCAGGTTTAAGAAGAACTAATAGTGAATACATTTGTAATTTCAGAATTTGTAAAAGGAAATCAACATCTCAGTCATACAGCATTTCGAAAATGAAAGGAAATTGGAAATCAAATCCCAGTTTTTAGAAGGACCATTCTCAGTTTTCCATCAACCATTTTCAGTCTTGCACACCCGAGTTAATCTCAGGAACACATCTCAACAACATCCAAGTTATTCTCAGGTTTTATGGAACCAAAACTCAGAACAGTGCATACATTATACTATCTTAATTTAACCATAATACATTATCTCATCAGAAAAGAAAGAGGAAAAACTGAACATGGCAGTAACAGCAATCTCAGGTTAATAACTTGGTAAATCCCAGTTCAGTTTTGAATGTATTAGCAATGTGTGTGTATTTACTAAACAGTGAGTGAAATCTCAGTTAGGGACATGGAAATTTAAATTAATAAGACATTCAATTTAACATGGCTAGTAACATTAAACTTCAGTTCAAGGAAAGGAATGAAAATCAATTCTCAGGATAAATCAGTGTGAAAGTGTGTGTAATAACATTATTTCTCAGGAAAATCCCATGACAGTTCAACTAACCAACTGTCCTTTAGCGATTAGCAATCCAAATTCAAAATTCAAAACCTATTTATTCTACACAAATCACAGTTAACATGTCCATCATTCACACACATGTAGGTAAATCTAACCTCAACATTTAACATCATTTAACAGTTAAAAGCAATTTAAAAAAAATCCAGAAATCAATTCAGCAAATGGGGTATCAGTGAGTATCAGAGTTTACTGGGAATTCAATGAATTGACCTAATTAATCATTAAAATTACAACCAATAGGTTGGTAACTAGTGTAGCATATGTACACGTGTCATGTGAGTCATTTCGTATCCAATAACTACGACACAGACGTGTCCAACACGTTGCAAACACGTGGGGTGCACCCAGTGTTGCACAGTGTCGTGCACGCATGCACTCGAGTGTAGGACACGACACATACTTCGTGTCACGTACACACACCTACGTGGTCGCCTATGGTAGGGCTACACGTGGAATAGCCTGATACGTGTCCACGACGTGTCTACAAGGATACGGACACGTGTTCGTGCATGTCTGTGCACGTGTTCAGTCGCCTGCGCGCGACAGCGCGCGGCCAGTGCGGCCCCGATTTCTCCGTGCACAGACCACGAGACGCTCCCAAACTTTGGGAGCAGGAAGTCAGTAAATGCCCCTCAATCCACATAAATTTTTAGATCAAAAGACCCCGTGTCGTGGCCACAGTGAGGTTCGAGTAGCAGGGAAAGTTGTGGGCTGTGCACAGGCCGTGTCCTCAACCAAAATGTGACACAAAAGGACACGAAAAACATCTCAGAGACTAAGAAATCATTAAGCAATATCAAAACCAATATTTCTATTCAAATAGAATTCGAAAATACAAAAATAAATTCATTCAAGCATTCTATCAACACTTGCAGTCACGACTGATACGTGTCCGATACGACACGTATCCAACACAATATGGCACCAAACTAGGTCAGGACGAATTGGACACCTAGGGTTACTTGAATATGCAATAAAATCTAGGGTTTTAATAGGGTTTTAGGATTAAACCTGAGTGAGTTTTCAGTCTCCAAAAAATCCCAAAGCTGAGAGGTTCTCTAGTAATGTAGGCTCCCAAATGGCTCTAAGGCTGGGTTTGCTCCACAAGAACAGCAAGTAGGGATTGGTTAGGTGCTATTGCAAAAGATTAGGGCTGAAAAGGATCAAAAATGGATGAACTATGGATTGGGGATGGAGTCTATACCTCTCTTTCTTCAAGACTTGCAAGAATGATAAAAAGGAGGCAAGAGTTCAACATGAGGGCTTATATAGGAGGAAAAACTACTACATGGCTGGTCATCCTAGGGTTTAGTGCCCAATCTATGGCTCTCAATCTCCTACTAAGGATCTATGGTCCACATTGATTCTAGGTTTTAGCTATACTAACTCAAGACTATGACTAATCCTAGTCATGACTAATCAAGTCATAAGTCATGGCTAACCAACCTTAGTCAATGCTAACATAACCATCAACTTAACCAAGGCTAATCTAGGTTAGTCCAATCTATTAGGGTAGGTCCTTCTAGGTTAGGCTAATCACATCACATACCAAGCAATTATTCACATACATTCAATAAGTTCTAACAAATCCTATTAATTAAATAAATCCCAAAATGACCAAAGTACCCTCTAGGCTAAAATGTACTAAATGGAAACTCTACTCACATGGTTAGGCTCCCAAGGTTATGGTTAGTTTCCTGGTCAAGTAGTCTCTAGGGCTACACTAGAGAAACACCAAAATCATAAGTCATGATTTAAATAGTTAAAAAAAATTAAAAATCACTAAAAATTATAATATGAAATAAATATCAATAATATAATTATAATTACAAATTTTCAAAATTACCCTCATTTGGAAAACTGGGTGTTACAATCCTACCCACCTTATAAAATTTTGTCCTCGAAATTAAGATCGTACTCTCTTCTAGGTCAAACATAGTCAAGGGTCAATCACTAGTCAATTTTCTCAACATCCTAGTACTTGGTCATTAGCTGGTCAACTTCTTAGGATTTTACCTATGCTAGCTATCTAGATGTTGGCAACTAGAATTTAGCAAAAGGGAAACTCTATAATATGCTAGCTCTAACTTTCCAATCCTATCAGTCACCCATAACTAAATGCCTACAGCTAAGCATACCAATCCCAAATACCACACATATATATATATATATGCTCAAGAATAACAACCCATCACATATATCCTAAGTATATCATCTATATATATAGACCTCTTAGTCTTAGGTGAAACTATAACTATACTCAAGGACAGGTTCTAGTCACTGGGTGCCTCACTGGAAGGATAAAGAAAACAATAAATAATCATCAAGGTTGTATGGTATACTAACATCCTATATGTGTAAAATGGTTGGATTATAGATAACAGGAGAATTATCTGCAATGGGTTACTATTCTAGCACCAATGCTAACTATCACCTCTAGGGTACAGACACTCTACAAGTCACCATATCATTATACTATGAAGGAACTACCTATGAACAAGCTCTACAACTAAATATCCCTACTCCTAAGTCATTTATAACAATAAAAAGGGTATGATGTTTTAAACCTTCTCAAGATACAATCTGCTAATCATATGCGTCTGTCCAAAATCATGTTGTCCAGAGTCTTCATCATGCTAGTGAGCAAGGCTACCATAATCACAGAGTCCTTGACTAAGGTACGTACCTCTAGGTCATGGTATTTAAAATTTTTGCATTGCCGCATGCGACGGCAAAAACCTTAAATTCCCATACCCAGAATATATCTGAAATCTGACTACATATCCTCACTATGCCAACTAACACGACTATCAAAGATTCTAGATCCCATGATTTAGGTGACCTAGCCCATATGATTCTGAAGAAAAACATCATAACAAAAGAATAACATGACAAACTAATAAATCAGCAAGGAACAGATGGAATCGAATTTCAAGGTTGTTATGAAAGACAATTTCGGGAATGAAATTGAGAAAAACGGAACTTGCAGCAAGATCTCCAATGGTCTGTGCATCCTTGACTGTCCTGACGATAGCTCGCCCTGCTAGTTTCCCTTGGTCTGCTGCTGATGCTGCATGAATCACCGCTGCTGAGAGAAATCAGAAATGACGGGAGAAAATCTCTATACAGATAGAGGTGCACCTCCAATGTAACAGAAACGCCAACCTGAGTCGGCACAACAGTAGCTACAGTCTCGAGGCCCTGATGACACGAGAGGTGGCCAGCCTCTCGATAGTATCCCCTGAACCGAAGTGATGAGATTGTGTCTTCATAACCATCATGAAACAGATCAAACAAGAAGCAATTTCTGAGAATGAAATGAAAATTCAAAGAAGGACAGTTTATATTTAAAGGAAAGTCAATAAGCAACAATTTTAGACAAAAGGAATCTGATTAAGAGTTTTTCCTAATGTGATTGAGTACCTCCAAAAATAATTCTAATCCTACTGCAGGCTGTAGTGATACTCTAGTTCGAATATCACTACATAAACTCAACCTGCATGGGCCACCACTAAAAACGTGTCACGACCCGCACCCACCGTGAGGGTACGAGAACGTAACAACGCCGAGCCTACGCCGCAGTGTCGAAGGTAGAACACTGTTCTAGGTCATGAACTATAACTACATAACATGAAATATACTCTCCAAAAGGAGGCCAACACAGAGGTACAACTCAATCACAATCTAAGGTAGAATGTAACACGATGGAAATAGATAAGAAATCCTCAACTGAGGTACAACAGAATGAAATAATAAAGTCTCGTCAACTCTAAATATACAACTCTGAAAATAAAGACAACAGCTAAGCATGAAAAGAAGGAACAGTCTAAGCTATCTACACTATACAAGGTATCATCCTGAGCAGCTGCCTGAACCTCCCAGGGGTCCAGGTCGCGAGTGTCAACTAGGCAAGCTCCAAGTAAGGGTGCAGGGTTCCTCATCATCCTCTGTAAAAATTTAACAGGTCCAGTCAGGACGGGAGCGAGCACAAAACATCTCACGCAGTTCATATCATGTTAGAAATATAAAGCATGCAATAGAGTAAGGTACATGAAACGCTGAAAGAAGAATGTATATGAAAACAGCAGAGATTTGATAATGGAAAATATCTATATGATAAGTAAGAACTGTAAGCAACATGTGATTTAGAGCACAATATGGTTAGTAAACGGGTTAGGTTATACAATAAATGGGACTCCTTTGTACGTGAGTATACAATGGACATATACAATTTCTTATACAATAGGATTGATCACATAACCACTTCTACTCTCCCTCCCCAATCAATACACAAGGATCCAATTCAGTTACGTTACCTTATACAATGGCTTGTACAATGGCTTGCACAATGGCTTGTACAATGGCTTGTACAATGGCTCAATGTGATAATGAGAGTACAATATGTACAATGAGTGTACAATGATAAGGGTATTCAATAAATACAATATGTAAGTGAAACGCACATCACAATATGTATTTAGTGAATACAAGGAGATAATCTCAAAAAGATTCGTATAGTACCAATCCGTGATAATGATCGTGTCAGCATCAAGTACAGTAATCTAGAGCAAGAATATAAATCCAGACAAGTATGAAACGGTCAGAGAATGTACTCGCCTCGTATCTGAATGTCTAAAATAAATGTACTGTCCGAGATGAGGTACCTGACTCCTAATTCGAGCAACATAAGTCAAGATGTACACAGGGAATGATAAATATAATCTACAATGCATCTGTATGCTGTCTAGGTCAAACTAGACTAAAGTCAACACTTGGTCAACTCCAGTCAACTAGACTAGTCAAGCTAGGTCAACTAGGTCAAGTCCTAGCCCAACAAGTCTAATAAGTCTCACTAGGCCTAACCAAGCCTAGTCTAGCAATCAACACCAATCACAAGACTATACAAGCCAAATACAAGCCATCACATTTAATATTATACATAAGAGAAAGGAAGCTAACATGTAGAGCTAGGTGTGTGTGTGAACATGGAGGTGTACATAAAAGGAGAAATCAACACTAGTTATGAGTTTACACTACACATGGCACAAAACTAACCATCTACATTACACAATTATTTACTTAACATGCATGGCTACAAGTATACATCCATATACATATACACATAGAGAGTTAGAGAGAGCTATGTAAATAGGCAATTACCATATCTATTTCACATCCCTAAACACATGCACATATCACATTGGGCTATACAACATTCACATTACATAGGAAATTGCATTATCATTTCACATCACATTACACCTATTCTCTAGGTTATATTATATATATTATAATATATATATATATAATATATATATATATATATATATATACACATAACATAGAAGGATAATATGTATGTCAAGAATGTGTGTGGACTGAACATGTGTGCACAGGAGTGTGTGTGTTCCAGTGTGTGTTGTGTAATAGGAAGCAATGTTTCATAGGGTGTATCAAGGCAATGGGTTAACCCAGGTAGTTCCCAGGTTCTACCTACATCCCACAGCCTATATGGCTTAGGAACCCCATTTCTCAGGTTTCCCAGTAACAACATATGAATTTTCAGTTAACCATTAACAGTGAATCTCATTCTAGGAATATGGGGTAAAACAGTGTCAATTTAACATTCAAACAGTTTTAAAAGGGAATCAATTCTAGATTTACACATTTCAGGCTCTTCTAATCAGTGAATTAATTAGCATAGAAAATCAGTTAAAAATCTAATCAAATTCTCAGGAATTTACAGTTTCATAACTCAGAGTTCAACAATGACAGTTCAACCAATTAGTGAATCAGTTGCATATCAGTTTAAATTGAAAGGAAATCAGTCTCAGTTTGTAGGAATCATCATTTCAATACAGTCAATGGACAAAATCAGTTTTACCAAGGGAATAACACCATTCAAAAGATCTCAGGTTTAAGAAGAACTAACAGTGAATACATTTATAATTTTAGAATTTGTAAAAGGAAATCAACATCTCAGTCATACAGCATTTCGAAAAGGAAAGGAAATTGGAAATCAAATTCCAATTTTTAGAAGGACCATTCTCCGTTTTCCATCAACCATTTTCAGTCTTGCACACCCGAGTTAATCTCAGGAACACATCTCAACAACATCCAAGTTATTCTCAGGTTTTATGGAACCAAAATTTAGAACAGTGCATACATTATACTATCTTAATTTAACCATAATAAATTATCTCATCAGAAAAAGAAAGAGGGAAAACTGAACATGGCAAGTAACAGCAATCTCAGGTTAATAACTTGGTAAATCCCAGTTCAGTTTTGAATGTATTAGCAATGTGTGTGTATTTACTAAACAGTGAGTGAAATCTCAGTTAGGGACATGGAAATTTCAGTTAATAAGACATTCAATTTAACATGGCTAGTAACATTAAACTTCAGTTCAAGGAAAGGAATGAAAATCAATTCTCAAGACAAATTAGTGTGAAAGTGTGTGTAATAACATTATTTCTCAGGAAAACCCCATGACAGTTCAACTGACCAACTGTCCTTTAGTCATTAGCAATCCAAATTCCAAATTCAAAACCTATTTGTCCCACAAATCACAGTTAACATGTCCATTATTCAACACACATGTAGGTAAATCTAACCTCAACATTTAACATCATTTAACATTATTTTAACAGTTAAAAGCAATTTAAAAAAATCCAGAAATCAATTCAGCAAATGGGGTATCAGTGAGTATCAGAGTTTACTAGGAATTCAATGAATTGACCTAATTAATCATTAAAATTACAACCAATAGGTTGGTAACTAGTGTAGCATATGTACACGTGTCATGTGAGTCGTTTCGTGTCCAAAAACTACGACACAGACATATCCAACACGTTGCAAACACGTGGGGTGCACCCAGTGTTGCACAGTGTCGTGCACGCATGCACTCGATTGTAGGATACGTCACACGACACTTCGTGTCACGTGCACACACCCACGTGGTCGCCTATGGTAGGGCTACACGTGGGATAGCCTGATACGTGTCCACGACGTGTCTACAGAGGATACGGACACGTGTTCGTACGTGTCTGTGCACGTGTTCAGTCGCCTGCGCGACAGCGCGCGGCCAGTGCGGCCCCGATTTCTCCGCGCACAGACCATGAGACGCTCCCAAACTTTGGGAGCAGGAAGTCAGTCAATGCCCCTTAATCCACACAAATTTTTAGATCAAAAGACCCCGTGTCGTGGCCACAGTGAGGTTCGAGTCGCAGAGGAAAGTTGTGGGCTGTGCACAGACCCTGTCCTCAACCAAAATGTGACACAAAAGTACACAAAAATCATCTCAGAGACTAAGAAATCATTAAGCAATATCAAAACCAAGATTTCTATTCAAATAGAATTCGAAAATAACAAAAATGAATTCATTCAAGCATTCCATCAACACTTGCAGTCACGACTGATACGTGTCTGATACGGACACGTATCCAACACAATATGGCACCAAACTAGGTCAGGACGAAGTGGACACCTAGGGTTACATGAATATGCAATAAAATCTAGGGTTTCAATAGGGTTTTAGGATTAAACCTGAGTGAGTTTTCAGTCTCCAGAAATATCCCAAAGCTGAGAGGTTCTCTAGTAATGTAGGCTCCCAAATGGCTCCAAGGCTGGGTTTGCTCCACAAGAACAGCAAGTAGGGATTGGTTAGGTGCTATTGCAAAAGATTAGGGCTGAAAAGGATCAAAAATGGATGAACTATGGATTGGGGAAGGAGTCTATACCTCTCTTTCTTCAAGACTTGCAAGAATGATAAAAAGGAGGCAAGAGTTCAACATGAGGGCTTATATAAGGGGAAAAACTACTACATGGCTGGTCATCCTAGGGTTTAGTGCCCAATCTATGGCTCTCAATCTCCCACTAAGGATCTATGGTCCATATTGATTCTAGGTTTTAGCTATACTAACTCAAGACTATGACTAATCCTAGTCATGACTAATCAAGTCATAAGTCATAGCTAACCAACCTTAGTCAATGCTAACATAACCATCAACTTAACCAAGGCTAATCTAGGTTAGTCCAATCTATTAGGGTAGGTCCTTCTAGGTTAGGCTAATCACATCACATACCAAGCAATTATTCACATACATTCAATAAGTTCTAACAAATCCTATTAAATTAAATAAATTCCAAAATGACCAAAGTACCCTCTAGGCTAAAATGTACTAAATGGAAACTCTACTCACATGGTTAGGCTCCCAAGGTCATAGTTAGTTTCCTGGTCAAGTAGTCTCTAGGGCTACACTAGAGAAACACCAAAATCATAAGTCATAATTTAAATAGTTAAAAAAATAATTAAAAATCACTAAAAAATCATAATATGAAATAAATATCAATAAATAATAATTATAATTACAAAATTTCAAAATTATCCTCATTTGGAAAACTGGGTGTTACAACTAGCCTACCCCACTGACACACTATTGGTACCCTTGATACTAAACCCTTAATTCATAATACTCATGAAACAAGTACTTCACCTTACTAGTATGAAATTCACTTATTACCCCCTGTGCACTTTGTACACAATTCTAGACATGGTACTTCCTACTTCCACCTATACACCATTAGCCTCAATATCAGGTGATATACCCATCTCAAGTCCTAATACTCTAGCACCATACATTCCAATACTGCCACATTCTCCTATATATTTATGGATACCACTATACTATGACACGCTCATTAATCCATTCTTGACACAACTAAGTGTCAAGCACCAATAGAATAGTAAGGCTTGAACAATTTTATGATACTCCCTTGCTACTTAGCTCACTCAACATATATCTAAACATGCATGATGACACCGATACCAACTCTTGGAATCACAACTGATATTCTACTCTCCCTTCAAGCGATTCTTACTATGCAGAAACCTACCATAGAATTATTGCTACAAGGGTACTGTACTATGAGTTATCTCTAGACAGATACCTATAGCTCACATGCTCAACCAAAAGCCATCCATAGACTCACAAACTATACTCTAAACAATTAACACTACTACTCAAGGACATGGTTCTAATTGCAAGTCACCAAACTATTACACTATCAAGGACCCTAATGAAATAAAGCTCTATCAGGAACTGGACTAAGGAACGGAAGGTACCTCTATTCTTAAGCTAGTAAGGGTGGTGGAACATAATTCTATAATAACAGGGGTGGAAAGTTAGAGATGATACGTTATGAAACAATTTAAGATACAATCTGATAATCATACGCTTCTGTCCAAAATTATGATACTCAGAATCCTCGCCACGCCAGTAAGCATAGCTGCGATAAACAATAGTCCATAACTAAGGTATGCACCTTTATAATCATGTCGTATAGAATCCTCGTTGTGTCGACTAGTATAGCAGTGAGAAATTTTGAATTTCATAACTAAAATATGTACCTTTCAAGTTAGGTCTCTACGTCTCCGCTACGTCAGCTAGTATGGCTACGATAAACTCTAGACTTCATAAGCAAAGCAGACGTTTGCCTTTCTCACTGTCCTCATCAACATATGTTATTAGAATATACCGTAATTCAGTCCATAAAATTTATCTCGATATAAAATTAAATTCAACAACGAACATCAAGAATTTTAACAACGAACAGGTAAGAGTGAAAAAAAGGGAAACAGATTTTGAATTAGTGTTTATAGTAAGATTCTCAAGGGTTGTCCCAGGAATCTCTCAAGAAGTCCTAATTTGTGATTAAGTATCCTTAGCATATAGCCTATTTCCTATATATATATTTTTTTTTCCTATAAATATATATATATATATATATAATATAATATATATAATATATATATATATATATATATATATATATAAGGCTCGTAACAACACTCTAAATCAAGCACCACTACGACATTGCATTAATTTGCGATTTCTGACCTGCATGGGACGCCACTAAAAATGTGTCACGACCCACACCCGGTATAGGGCACGGGTACGTAACAGCGTCCAGCATATACCGCAGTATCAGTGGTAGAACGCTGCCTAGGTCTACTATGCTAACTAACAGTGTATATCATAACCTGTCAAGATATCTCATCTCCAATCGAAAGACAAATACAAATATAGCCATACACAATCACAAGACTATATGGAAGATAAATAGCATAATCAAAGATTTGACATGAAGAGAAATCCAGAAGTCTAACAGAGCATCATACGTGTCCATAGTCTAAGAGTCATCTATCTCATACAAATCTTAAATAATAAACATGCCAGAGTCAATGTACTGGAGACATATCCAGTACAAAACCTATCTAACTGAGTCATCACTAAAGTCTCCTCAACTAGGACTAAGCCCTCCTGGATCAGAGTCTCTTGGTCTATACCTACTAAGTCCTGTGGGTCATAGTAAGTAGGGCATCTATCCTGAATCTAAAAAATATATCCAGTCAGGATTGAAGCGAAGTACATTCTAATAACAGTTCCAGTAATAATAAAGACTATATAACAGTAAATAGAGAGATATACAAGAATAAGACATGTACATGAATATACATAATGGAAGTACTATAAGTAAATAGGGAACATGAACCATCATGTACACATTAGGAAATACTATCTATGTGAGTGAGTACTAGTTTTAACATGTGATCGACTTAGGAACTTGCACGAAAATTTATAGCCTGATCAATCATACTTGCGGTGCATGATTAACACTCATGGAAAAATATCATCACGTGAAGGGTATGATCACATATCTATGTACTACTCCCCGCTCCTAACTGGTCAGTCTATCCAATCATGGTACGTCACGACACGAGATTTACTAGGAAGGTAGCTATCCTCTCAGGAATCGGTGTCTATACAACCATAAGAACTACAACGGGGCTTGCATAGTTATACCAGGCATACGGAATAACATCTCATGACGGATCCAGAAATACCATCCGTGTAACCAATATGTAAAAAACTACACTAAATACAAGACATAGAAAATTGATAAACAGAAAATTATTAGAAAATGACTCGCTTGAGATCCGTATGGAAGGTCAATAGTATCCGATATGGTGCCTCAGAGAACTAAATATGGAATATTACATCAATAACAAGTTTTGGAATGAATACAAGTTAAACTAGTCCAATCTAGGTCATAATCAAAACAGTCAAATTAGGTCAACTCTATATTTTAGGTCCATACCTTGCTAAACTAGATTGAACTAGGTCACACCTAGGTATTTACCTATCTAGTTTACCTATAGGCCTAATTTAGCAATATCCTAACTTTGCCCATAACCCTACATACTACCTAGATGTCCAGCATAAGGTAGCCAAGTACCTTACTCTGTATAGGCAAAATAATTACCTACCATATTACCTAGCCACTCTAAATAAAACACTCATCTTAGGAAATTTCCTATTTCCTATTCTATTCTACTTCTCCTAACAAGTATAGCTATTGCTTATGTTATATGTCAAGACCACTCTAATCATATGGGTAATGCACAATCCATATATGTCCTTTATTCCTCACATCAAGCGCCTAACACTCAATATGGGAACACCCTATCCCCATTCCTATACAACCTAAGCATTCCTTCACTTGAACCCTCATTCCTATGCTTATATTTTATGTAAACATTTACTTTTAACCTTACATATACCATGTGTATCAAGATACTCATATACCTATTGTATATCAAGATACCTTGGTTCAACAATAGTTTACATGGCCCATCTAGCTATACTCTAATCATCTTAGCACACACCCATTGGTATCCCCACACTCTTACACGTGAAGACTCACTTGACCACACACACACAAGTAAACTCTAGGTTCTGTAGGTACTGTCACGCCCTAGAACCAGAATACTGGAGGGCGGGGGCAGACACAGCCAGCTACGTACATTGAACTGCAACCCACCTCACAATACGGTCACGGCTGTCTAGATGCATGAGGGTTTATCTACAAGCCAACAGTCTCTTATGGTCAAGAACAAGCCTAGTGTCTCAATCTCAAGCAAGCAAATATTGTTACAAGATGTTGATCATCAGATATACAAGGTAAGGCGTCCCAAATATTACATATTCAAATGATCATAAAACTAGTCATACAAAATACGAATAGCAAGAGTTAAGTCATACATGATCAACCCTAAGATTTGCCAATCATGTAACGGCCCTTATGCAGACAGAAATTAAGTTACAACACGAGCTAACACATGCTCGGCAGCTAAACACCTCAAAAAAATAATTTATAATAGAGTGGGAGAGCAAAATAAGAAACCAACTTGTTGCCACGGTTACTCCTGGTGTTCTCCATCTGGCTGAAAAGCGGTTAGATCCTCGGGTATCACTTCGAAATCGGTCATACAAAACCAGCTCGATCAACCCAAAAAGAGCAATTACTACAAGGAAGCCTCTACTTATGAACTAAAACCAGCATATAAAGAATAGGAGAATAGATAAAAGAACATAATTATAGAAAATATAAAGACAAGTGTTAAACGAATATATGATCTTGTATCAAGACGAACAAGAGGTGGAATGTAATTCCCATGTTTAATCATGAGGCAATCATTCAGGCATGGCCAATCAAGTCCTACTGCTTGCTATCATTAGCTAACTAGAGTTATCATAATCCTAGTTACTAACAAGATGCAGTTGAGATGTCCCTGCAGTCACAAGTCCTGCAGACTATCCAGGTTATCCGGGCGAGGTTACAAGAGTTATCAAGTTACAAGAGTTATCAAGATTACTAGTGTACTTTAGTACTTATTTTCAAGAAGTGCAACACATGACAGTGTTTGGAAACGCTCCCTACTCGACGGCAGGCTACAAGTCCACATGTGTGGTCGGGATAACGAGATCTCCTGTAACTGGGAAATCTCTACATGAACTACTTAATCAATCTAGTCGTTTAATCTAGTCAGATTCATTATGAGTTCCTGACCGTGGTAACCAGCAATTCATGTCCTAGACATGATGTAAGACGAGACAGGTAGCTTGTACAGCCACAATCAGGAAATCAACTACGGTGTCAAGACAAGAATTATACTTAGCAAGTCAGGATTGACTGTCATAACAGCGATCAAGATTTCACATGTCATGCCATGTTTACTTGTCACTTGTCAGGAGTACTTGTCAAGAATGTACCTCGACGGGCCACTATCAAGATTATCAAGACGGGTTCATGTTTTCATGTTCAAGTCAAGTTCTGTCATGCTCAAGTTCAAGTCAAGTTCTATCATGCTCAAGTTCAATATTAACAAGTTATCGAGTCGGATCGTTGCAAGTTAGGTCAAGTATAGAAAACATGCCAAGAAGATCAAGAACTATGATTAGAAATTATCAGTCGCATATGAACTCCAATTAAGGTAAAAACAAGAATATTCTTGAAGCCAAGACGGAGATCTACAACTTTTATGTTATGAGTTTTACAAGGTTCTAGCTATAAAACAGCTTAAATAGGCAAAAATGGTTAAGTACAAGAAAGTGTGCATGAAGCCTGCACACAGAGTGTGCAGAAGCATAGGTAGTGTATAGGAAGCCTACGCGCAGAGTGGTGCACATAAGCGCAAGTAGTGTGCAGGAAGCCTGCGCGCAGAGTAGCGCACAGAAGCACAGATAGTGTGCAAGAAGCCTGCACGCAGAGTGGTGCACAGAAGCGCAGGTAGTATGTAGGAAGCCTGCGCGTAGAGTAGTGCACAGAAGTGCAGGTAGTGTGTAGGAAGTGCACGCGATTGTTCAACTTTCCCAAATCAGCACCGAAGTGCATAGGGAACCCATGAACTCTAGGAATGCCATAACTTCCTCAAAATAAGTCGAAATCAAGCGGTTCAAAAGCCAAAGTTGGGTAGAATAAAATTCCCCACAACATGGAACCATTAGATTTCAGAAATAACAAACTTTAAGAGATTAAAACAAAAAAAACAAGAAAAGTCTTAAAACTTATATCTACAAAAATGTAACCATTAAAACCAAAAACTTCAAGTGCTAAAGATGCTTAGAATCATGCAAGGAAGAGAATAGAACAATGAAAATAGAGAACCATCATGTTCTCTATGGAGCAAGTTGTACTTTCCTTGGATTGGTGGGAGGAGTAAATGAAGAAGAAGAGATGGAGAAGTATAATAGGAAGAGAGTGAGAGAGGACTTGGTTTATATACCAACCTTCTCATCTCAAACCAACCCAACCAAACCAAGCCAAGCCAAGATGAACCAAGGTGAACCAAACCAAAACTTAACTAAGTCAAGATTAAACCAAGACAAGGCTAAGCAAGACAAGTCAAAGCATGGATCACCTAACAAATGTCAGAAATCCGTACACGTATACTGAAAATACGTATAACGAAAAACAGAAGTGACAAGTACTACTCTTGCCCTAAACCTGGGCAAACTTGTTGCTTCAGGCCACTCCTACCTATCTTTAATTTTTTCCCCTTGTAGTAGCCTACTATTTCTGTGAGTGCCACTACAAGATGCCCCCAATGCTGTCAACAAGGCTTCACCCTCCCCTTTCTAGTCTCTTGACCGTGTTTCCTTCTACCTGCTGCTAACTGCTCATAGAGTAGCTGCTAACCCTTGCCAAGTTGTGAAATTTAGGAACTGCTAATAGCAGTCTTATGACTGCTGCTGTTTCTTCCAACTTCCTGATGCAACACAGTTTTTCTTAATTCTTCAATGATCAATATCGTAAACTCTACACCCTGACATCAACATCTATAATTCTCCATAACATAGGTGGATACTGTCTACTACAGGCAGTGCTTAGGCCTGCTTTAGCCAAGCACAAGTTCCCTGCACAGGCTTGCCTTTCCCTCTTCATGTTCCTACAGCAGTGAATCACTACCACCACTGCTTATTCAAGCTCTGTGCAGACAGCACCCATTTCTCCCCTTCAATATTACTGCTACCTGTTTAACTCTACCTATTCCTACACAGGTTTCCCCTATACCTGCTGCTGCCAAGGGAAGCAGCGCACTTGTTGCCTTCCCTCTTTCCTATAACAACTATCCCACTATCTATCCATCTATTTGATTATCTAGCCACATTTCTATCTATTTAGATTTTTAACTATCTTCAACCTATCCATATATATATATATTATTATATATATATACTTGTATAGGGTGCCTTCTTCAAACTATCTTCAACCTATCCATATTTTTTTTCCCTATCCATATATATATATATATATATATATATTATATATATATATATATATATATAAAAATATATATATATATATATATATATTATATATATCTATGAATGGTTGTTATATAGTATAGGCCAAAAGAAGGCACCCTATACAAGTATACCCCATAGCCCCAACAAACGAAAACCACTCAACCAACCCCCCAAACGACCCGGATCCAAAAGTCCAAGTCCAAAATGGCGGGACCCAACAAAAACCAATCTCCCAAACAAGAGACGGTCGGGTCCAAAAATAGAAAAAATGAAGTAAAAAAGGCCAACTATCCCTGAAACCTTCTAGCCCGCTCCACCATACTGCATTGCCTAGAAATTTTGGCAATCAATTGCTCACTGTAAAGTTACGACCTTCGAACCTGGATTTGTTCTAATTTTTCCACAGAACCCATACGATAGCAGCCACAATGATGTGCCTATCAATAGAGGAGAAATTGCTCCCTATTCTACCAAAAAAGTTGGAATAGTCCTGAATTGAGTAGTCCGTGCCTCCATGAGATGTAGCCTCCCTAAGTGCCCCATACTTCAGTAGCCATGTCACCGTTAGCAAATGTGTGGTCGATATTCTTCCCCTACGATTCTCGACAATAGTGGCATCTCAATGCAAGGCTAAACCCAATAATGGTCAAAATATCGTCAGTCGAAAGCTTTTGCCGCCCGATCCTCCATTTAAGAATTGACCATTTATGGGTGATATGGTGTGCCACATGTTTACCAAGTCAACAACAATGGGGCGCTTGTCCCTGACCAACTCCCAAGTGGATGAAGTAGAAAACAAGCCAGAGGGGTCCGGGGACCATCGATACCTGCAGTGGAGGAGAAGGATCTGCCTTCCGCATGCTGGAAGACCCCGGCGCTGGGCTGTTGGTTGGAGCATCCAACGCTGGTCATCCCCCCTCCCAAGTGTGCAGCCGTGAGCAGTGGAGCCACGCCGACTGTTAGAGGAGGGAACGTTCTCCCCCGGAAATTCTGTATGCTCGCCCGATCCAGGAGGGGCGGACTCCTCCACCCGAGATCCTAAGCTATGTCCGCTGCAATCAATGTTCTCATCCACCTTCCATATGATGAACTGATTTTCCAAGCTCCTGCCATGGAGGAGACGCCTCCAAGAAGTCGACGTATTGCTGTTGGTGTAATGCATGTGGTTTGTATCACGTATTCTTAGAATACGTGTACATATTTTATTACATGATTTCCTGGCTTGGTATTTTCTTCTTGGCTTGGTCTATTCCTGGTTCGGGTTGGTTGGTTCGGCTTGGCTTGGTTTTGATTGGGTTCATGATGAACCCAAGGTGAACCCCTACCTACCACCACCATTTTTTATTATGCCCTCTTTATTCTCTCTCTCTCCATTTATCATCTTCTCTTCCTCATTTAATTCCCTACCTACCAGAGAGAGAGGAGAGAGAGGTCTAGGCAAGTACAACTTGTTTCGTGGAGGAACTCCAATTTTATTACTTCATTCTCTTCTTTACTACATTCTAAAGCACTTTAGTACTTTGGCATTTTCACTTTCCATGGCTATATTCTTGTAGATCTATGTTTATTTTTTTCAATTTTTTGGGTTTTCTCTACTTATCTTGTTATTTCTATATTTTGATGGTTCCATGTTGTAGAGAATTTCGTTCTAATACTAACCCCATTTTGACCTATGGAAGTTCGGATTTGGGCTCCGATGAAAGTTTTATGAAGCTTGGAAGTATGGGTTCCTATGTTCTTCTTCTCGGAATTTTGGAGAGAAGAACAGTTTCCCTGGCGCATGGCTGTACTTGACCGCATGAGTATTCATACGGCAAGTCGCCATCAGCCGCATGAGACCCTTGTACTTCTAAACCGTATAAACTTAGTCCCAGCCGCATGAGGCTGAGTCTCATACTCAGCCGCATTGGCTCATTTCCCATCAGTCTTGTGAGTCTACATGGACATAGTCGCAGGGCTGGGAACGAACTCTTCTCGAGCCGTATATGCAACTGTTCTCCCCTCCCCCAGCCACCATAAGCCATCGCATTGATCCAGCCTCATGCGCCCCCACTTCTTCCTTGGCTGCATGGGTTTTGCTATGTGAGCCGCATGGACTTGAGTTCGCCATCAGCCGCATGACGACCCCTTTCTAATTCGAGCCGCATATGCGCTCACCTCCCTGAACCGCATGAACTCAAGCACTTGCCAGTCGCATAGGCCCTGATCCCCGAGCCGCATGAGAACCCTTGACCCTGGCCGCATGACCTTCTGAATTCCGGGCCGCATGATCTCGATTAATTCCACCGCAATGCGCCTTTACATTTCCAGCTGCTAGCGCCCTTGTTACTTCCAGCCGCATGTGCCCCCTCCTTTCCTGGCCGCATATGACTGAACCGCATGACTTTCTTATGGTCCTGTGTACTATTATTTATCATTATTTGCCCATATTTCGTAACTACTCTTTATTAGATTTTTACGCCCATTTATTATCCTTACGCCTTTTGTCATGAACTTGATTTTACTTATATGTTTGGAAATGATACCTGAGCATGACACTATAGTGACCCTAGTGTGCACTCTTGCAAGTAACCTGACATGACCAATAGTGGCCCGTCATGGCGCACTCCGACTAGTACCTTGACATGATAACCTGACATGATATATCTGATAAGCTGTTACGACGGCTACCTAACATGACATGACTTGTATAATTAATCCTTGGACCCGTGGGTGATCTTGCTTGCACAAATAATCCAGTCCTGTCTTGTATCATGTCTAGGAGGGGACTCCTGAGTACCACGGTCAGGAGTACCTACTGAAATGGAATAAGGCTAATAACTAGATTAATACAGTAGTCATGAAGAGATCTTCCAGCTACAGGTATCCCGTTACCTGGGCGCGCTTGGGATCTGTAGCCTGTCGTCGAGTAGGGCACATTTTCAGCACACTGTCATATGTTGCACCCTTCAAGCTACCTAAGGGTACATGCGTTTCCTGGACGTGTACCCACACCTGAATTCAACCCTTAATTTCGACCTGGGTAACCTGGATAGTCTGCAGGGCTTGTGGCTGTAGAATAATCTCATGCATCTTGTTAGTAATTAGGCTTGTGACAACCCTAGTTAGTTAAAGTATCAAGTCGTAGTTCTTGCTTGGCCGTGAAATGATTGGATGGAGTCTAACCAGTCTAGTCTTGTCCTGATCCTGTTCTGGATTACCGCATGACCAGAATGCTTGTATTTACTTTACTGATAAATGGTGAGAATTCCAAGTTCTGTTCAGACGAAGGGTTACAACCCCGGTCCTTGTTTAGTTTACGGGTTGTAACCTGGTTATCTGAATAGTTTCATGGTTATCTCGTCGTATATCATCCTGATGTATTTTTCTTATTTCCAGTTCTTACTTTTATTTATACTCTTGTGCTGATTGCTGGTTTTAGTTCCTAAGTGAAGCTTCCTTTGTGGCACTTGCTCTTTCTGGGGTCTGACCCAGCTGGTTTTGTGTGGCCAGATTTCGGAGCAGCTCCAGAGAATCTACCGACCTTCCAGCCAGATGGTGGCCACTAGACGGAACCCTGGCAACGAGTGGGTTTATTTTTGATCTCCCACTTTATTGTAAAAATATTCTTTTGAGGCGTTTAGCCGACGAGCACCTGTTTAGCTCGATTGTACTTTACTTACTGTCTGCCTACGGGCTGTAACATGATTAACAGATCCTAGGGTTGATCATGTATGACTAAACTCTTGCTAGTCCTAACATTTTGTAACGACTAGCTTCATGATCAGCTGAATATGTAATGTTCGGGACGCCTTACTATTGTATATTTAATGATCATACATCTTGTAACTTTTACTTACTTGCTTGTGATTGAGACACTAGGCTTGTTCATGATCTTAAGAGACTATTGGCTTGTAGTTAAACCCTCATGTATCTAGACAGCCGTGACCGTATAGCGAGATGGATTCCATTTCATATACGTAGCTGGCAATGTCTGTCCCTGCTCTCCAGTATTCTGGTTCTGGGGCGTGACATGGTTTAAGTGGTGGCCCATGTAGGTCTTGTAAATCAAGATATGTGAGGGTTTACCGAATAGATGTCTCAATCAGTATTCGTCCCTGATCTCTGCTCGTATCTTCTGAATCCCTGGATTCTTGTCCTGATCATGTGCTTGTATCGTTGATCTGTCCTGGTCCTTCCTTATTGTTCTCTATGTCGTCTTCTTCAGCAGCATTGTTCCTGGACCTGCCGGCCAGCAAGGCGGAGCACCTCCCGTGGACCAGCAGCAACCCGGAGATCAAGCCCAACATTCCGGAGTAGCCTCCAGAGTCGAGCCTATTGGAGAAGAGCCCCCAGTTCAGCCAGTTCAGCCTGTCGAACCTGATGATGGCACATTAGTAGGACTCGTCAGGACCTTGATAGCTTCTCAAGATCGTCGTGGAGATGCCTTGCAACAGGCAGTGGCGGATGCTTTGACCCAGGGTGGTCATCAGGGTAACAGCGCGGCCAACAGCTTCAAGCGCTTGAACCCTCCATTCTTTGATGGTGTGAAGATGCTATCGCAGCAGATGCTTGGCTTCAGGATACAGAAGTGATTTTTGAGGCATCCCGGACTCCAGAGAACGAGAAGGTGGCCGTTGTGCGCCTGCAGTTGTTAGATCTTGCCCGCAGCTGGTAGACAGCGCAGGCCGTTGGATTAGCAACACCCATTGCTTGGGCAGTATTCAGAGAGAGATTCCAGACTAAGTATTTCGATGCCGTGGCTCGGTATGATCTGCAGACGAGGTTTACCAATCTGAAGCAAGGAGGAAGGACGATCGATGGATATGCGGTCGAGTTTTCTAGACTCAGTCGGTTTGCTCCCCCACCTTGGTGGCAACCGAGTATGATAGATCCCAGCGATTCCAGCAGGGACTTCACCTGGAGATCTTGTTGGCAGTCGAGCAGTTTGAGCATCAGACTTTTGATGCAGTCTTGAGAGCAGCCCGGAGGCATGAGTATACCTTCCAGAGGATTGTGGATAGGGTCGGAGGTCGGAAGAGATCTCACGGCCAGATGAATCAGTCTTCAGCACCAGCCCCGGCAGCCAGGGCCTTGACTATTGGAGCTCCGAGGCGAGCGGCCTCAGTAACGTCGGTTCAGCACTCAACCCCGACGTACCTTCAGTAGCAGAAGCAGAAGCAGTCTTCCGCAGTGGGATGTTCTCATTGTGGGAAGCCAGGCCATGTGGTGGCAGAGTGTCGCAGGGCACAAGGATTGTGTCTGGTTTGTGGAGAGCAGACCACAGGGTTGGATCCTGCCTGAATAGGGGTGGTTCATCATCATCCAACCTTTCTAGCTCTTCGGTGAGAGGACCAGCTCCGGTCCAGCAGCAGCAGCAGTATCCATTGCCGAGGCCCTTGCCGCCTCAGACCCAAGTATTCCAGCAGCAGAACTCCCAGCAGTATGCACAAGCCCAAGCCTTGAGCCAGAGCAGACAGCGAGGATTTTAGCAGAGGGGACCAGCACCCCGAGGGCACGGTCAGGCTATGGTGATGACCGCAGAGGAAGGATTGGCACCAGGAGAGGTAGTGGCAGGTACTATTCTCGTCAACTCCTTTCCAGCTTCAGCTTTATTTGATTCTGGTGCATCGCATTCTTTATGTCTACACGATTCGCGACACGGGTAGGATTGGAGCCCGAGTCATTATCAGTAAGGCTCAATATACTTACTGGTAATGGACTTGTGGGAGTAGATAGAGTGTTTTCCTCGTGTCGGATCGTAGTTAGCGGTAGAGAGTTTCCCGCTAGATTGATAGAGTTCCCGATGGCCGATTATGATGTGGTCTTAGGGATGGATTGGTTGAGGAACCAGTATGCTAGAATAGACTGCCACATTGGCAGGGTTGTTTTTAGCATTCCAGGCGAGCCAGAGTTTTCCTTTTCTCGAGGTGAAGTTGAGCCTTCTCCTCTGATATTGCGGATGGCAGTAGCAGCAGTGCAGTTGCCCAGGGTAGTGGATGAGTTCCCAGATGTTTTCCCAGAAGAGCTTCCAGGTATGCCTCCAGAGCGGGAAATCGAGTTCACTATAGACTTGATTCCTGGGACAGCCCCCAGTATCAGAGAGAGTCTACAGGATGGCGCCGTCAGAATTGGAGATATTGTACAAGATGATTGAAGAGCTTAGAACCAAAGGATTTATTCGTGTTAGTGGATCGCCTTGGGGAGCCCCGATGCTTCTTGTGAAAAAGAAGGATGGTACGTCCAGGTTATGTATGATTATCGTACCTTGAACTCAGTGACAATCAAGAACAGATACCCTCTTCCGAGGATAGATGACTTGTTTGATCAACTCAAGGGGGCTTCAGTATTCTCGAAGATTGATTTACGCTCAGGTTATCATCAGATCAGAGTCAGAGAGCAGGACATCCCGAAGACAGCTTTTAGATTGAGATATGGGCATTGGGAGTTCCTTGTTATGCCTTTTGGAGCAACCAATACGCCGGCAGTATTCATGGACCTCATGAATCGCATCTTCATGCCTTACTTGGATCAGTTTGTGATCGTGTTCTTGGATGACATCCTGGTCTATAGTAAGAGTGAAGCGGAGCATGAGCAGCATCTCCGTGTGGTTCTTCAGATTCTCAGGGAGCACCAGTTATGCCAAGTTCAGTAAATGCGAGTTCTGGCTCGATCGTATTTCGTACTTGGGTCATATCATCACCAGAGGAGGAGTAGAAGTGGATCCCCAGAAGTTTATGGCTATTGAGTGTAGGCCTTTAAAAATGACAGTCACGCTGAGTTGATCAGGACAGAGTCAAAAGTCACGCTCAGTTGATCCAGACAATATTTACAAATTACGCTGGGGAGATAGCTCATCATTTGTCAGAGTAATTATGACTGACAGCACAACAGTCGAAGAATGTCTCTTCGTATGCCACGTATGCACAGAATTCGAGAGATCATAGCCGTCTATTGCGTGATTTTCGAAATCTTCTTCAGCAAGACTCAACCTTTGTCAAGTTGGCGTACCAAAAAGCTTCTGGTCATTTAATGTGACTGACAAAAGCAATCACTGTCAGAGATTTGTGTCAGTCGAGCACGCCAAATCAAGACAGTTGGCAGTTCTATCCCAAGTCTGCGTGTATTTTGAGTTTTCCCTCAAATCTGCGTGGATTCTGAAGTTTTCTTCTTCCTCAAGTCTGCGTGGATTCTGAAGTTTTCTTCATCAAGTCTGCATGGATTCTGAAGCTTCTTGCCCCAAGCGTGTGTGGATTTTGAAGCTTTCTACCCTGAGTTTGCGTGGATTTTGTCTTCAACAAGTCTGCGTGGATTTCATTAAATTGGAGTACGTGGCGGCCATGCCACTGATCTTTCGCCTGCGTGTCCTGTAACTTGCACACGACTCATGCATGATTGCCATGTGTCCAACAGTTATAGGCCACGTCCAGTAACTGCTCACAGTCTTGCGTATGTTAAATCCTGCGTGATTTTCAACTAAGCACAGACTGTGAAGACAGTTATCTTTTCAGTTATTATTTTCGACTCTATAAATAGAGTTCTTTTTCTCATTCATGGTAACTGATACATAGTTATCTACTGTCAAAATTTTGAGAGCTTTTCTTCTTCGCATAGTCCAAGGGATAAAGTGATCGTCTTCTAGATCAGATTCCTACAGTTGTAATTTTCCCAGATACACAATAAATAAAGAAATTTATTTATGGAAAACAAATTGGCGACTCTGCTGGGGAAAACCATCTCCTCTTCTGAGATGGCAACAACTCAATGCGACACTTCGTCAATCGGCTCGACGAAGAAGGTGATGACCATCCAATTCGATCAACTCGCCTATGAAGAAATGCAGCAGGCTAAGAGTGGTAAGCCCACTACAGCCTCCATCATCACTGCCAAGTCGAAGGGACACTCTATCTATGTCCCTAAGAATCAGTTGGCAGCCAATGGTGAAGTCTCTGCCACAGTGTCTGCTCCTAACACTGGCAAGAACTCTACTGCAAGCACGCACACTCTTGTGCGCTCGAAGATGACAGCAATCAAAGATCACGCTAACAGTACTGGCTCCTTAGCCAAATCTGTTCCAGTGTGTGTCTCCAAAGTTGAAAGTCACGCTGACAGTACTGGCTCCTTAGCCAAATCTGTTCCAGCGTGCAATTTCAACCTCAAAAGTCACGCTGACAGTACTGGCTCCTTAGCCAAATCTGTTCCAGTGTGCAATTTCAACCTCAAAAGTCATGCTAACAATACTGGCTCCTTAGCCAAATCTGTTCTAGCGTGTATTTCCAAAGTCAAAAGTCACGCCAACAGCACTGGTTCTTTAACCAAGCCTGTTTCAGCGTGTATTTCATCTAAGAAGAATAGCTCTTTAGCTATCTCTTCCTCTTTGCCAAGTTCTACCCGAACGGGGGGTGGTCTTCCACACAAAGTCCCTTCGAAAAGAAATAACTCTTTAGTTGTTTCTTCTGCTCCTGTAGTTTTTACTTTAGGAACAGCTTTGACTGACAATTTTGTTAGTCAAAGAAAAGGAGATGGTCTTTTGACTACTCTTCCTTCTGGACATTCTATGTCTCAAAACTTGAATGAGTCTAAGAAGAAACATTCCTTAATGTCTTCTTCTATGACTTCTTCGAATTGGGCACAGAATTTGTCTAGAAAAGGTCTGTTACCAACTCCTAATCAAGGGGGTGGTTCAACTCTTCCTTCTCTGCAAATATCCAGATCAATGGAAGGAAAACCCCATGTGTCCAAAACCAATGTGTTACACTCCAACTGATCTAAGAACAAAAATTAACACTTCTGGTGTTAAGAAACCATACCAGTTGGAAACAAGGATAAGAGATCCAGATGTAGAGTATGCAAGAAACTATGTGGCTCATATTAATCATTCTCTATATAATCAAGAGCCGTCAAGACCCAAGAACAGGAAATATACTCCTCAATCTTCACAAACAGATTTACGAGAATATCGTGATTCTGTGTCAAAGGACCATGCTGAATGTGACTTCTATCCAAGAGTCATAATTCAATGCAGATGTCAATCAATGACTCATGATCATGTTGATCATGAATGTGACTTCCAGCCAAGAGTCACAATGCAATGCAAATGTCAAACAAAATGACAATCTGTCTTCAATCGGATTCAGTATGAACCTATGCCTGATGAAGATGAGCCTTTGTTTGCTTCTGTCAATATGACCTCTCGGGATGCTGGGGGTAGAGTTGATAGTCCAGATGGAGTATATAGAAATACCAGAGCAAGAGCCTTAGCTTCTAGTCAAAGAAATTTGATCTCTGAAGATGATTCTGAATTCCTTGGAGAATCTAACTTCCCACCTCTTCCTACTGGGGGTAGTTCTCCTATAATTGACTTTGATGCTCAAAGCAATGATTCAGAACAAACAACATCTACCAGTTCATCAATAATTCCTCGTACAGTCACAACTTATATGGTTGATGGGAATACTGATGAACCTTCTTCTTCCTTGACTCCTCAAGATCAAAGAATTGCTTCTTTGGAACAATAAATGAAGTCTATGGCTGATACTATGAAGTCGATGTATGAACTCATGGCAACATAGATGCAAAATTGACAGACTGTACCAGATGCCATACCAACTGACACTGATATGAGTCCAGTACAAGTTCCTCCAGCAGTACAATCCAATACTCCTGGACCAGCTCAACCAAACCCTAGTCTCTCTGGAGCTGGGGGTAGTGCTTACAATGCTGTTCCTCCTCCCAACTATTCTCTACAAGTTACAACTCCACAATCTTCCGGAGTTGTTAATAAGAATTGAGGAATCTCAAAACTCAATTCGAGGCATTCAAACAGAAAGATGGTTTACAAAGGTTAGGCATCAAACAACCTTATCCGATAGAATGGAAGCAAGTATCGTATCCTCCTAAATACAAGCCTCCTACTATCTCATTCTATGATGGAACCACTTCTCCAAGTCAGTTCATTAATCACTTTGAAGTGATGACTGGTCAGCTGCAACCAAGCGACGCCCTCCTTACTCGGGTGTTTGTTGGATGTCTCAAGGGAACGGCTTATGAATGGTATAGAAGTCTCCCAGATGGGAGCATTACCTTATTTTCTGGTTTCAAATAGATGTTTCTTGAACGGTTCTATGAAGGGCTCAATGACATGACTATGTCTGCGCTTATTAGAATCAAGCAGAAAAATAATGAAACTACAGAAGAGTACATTGAACGGTTTCGAAGAGAAGCTCTGAAGATGCCTCTTGGAACTCCTGATGCTGTCACCATCGATACATGCAAATCAAACTTGTTGCCAATCATCAGCATGTGGACAGGATCCACTCAATTCCAAGACTGGCCTTCTTTCATAGTTAGTGCCAAGGCCGCAGAAATTAGTGCTGAAACCTTCAAAGGTTTAGGAGTGCAGATGACTCCTAAAGAAACAGGTCAAGATACTAACAATAAAAACAATGCTCGCAAGGGAAAAGAAACTCTTGAAGTTAATCTTCAGAGCAAAGATGCATCAACTGTTCAAACCTCTCCTACAACTCAACAACCAAGAACACCTCGCCCCAAAGAAGAATATTCTTTCGATGACGATGATGTCCTTGATATCTTTGAATGTCTGCTGAAAGGTAATAAGATACAACTACCTGAGATCAAGAAACCTGATGAAGCTGGTAAAACAGATCATCCCAAATACTACCCATATCATAGAATGCTGGGTCATACAATTCGTACATGTTATGTACTGAAAGGAAAGATCCAAAAATGATTAAATCTGGAGCTATCTCTCTTACTCCAAAAGAGAAGACCGTCACCTCCAACGTCGTCTCTATGCAATTCGAAGATTTCCTCCTCAACTCCTTGAAAGTGGGATTGTTCCTATTCCCAAGGCAACTCTTGACATAGTGAATCTTCCTCCTCCACAGTCTGAAGGATTAGTGCCAATCACTTTGGAAACAGGAGAAATCATGTGGATCCATCCTGATCTAGTGGCAGATTTTGAATCGCCTTCTCCTCAAAAGACTACTTCTCGAAAGTCCAAGAAGGCTGGAAAGATTAAGTCATGTCATATGACTTCTCTTGGATCTATCCCTGACAACAGAGCCAAAAGAGAAAGAAGAAGCACTTGTTAGTGCTACTCGAACAGGGAAACCTTATCTAAAGGATTATTCCAAGAATCCTGAGGATCCTCTTGATATCCCTCCAGCTGATAAAGATGCTTCTAATGTTCCTCCTGAAGAAGAATCATCCACTGAACCTGTTCCTCCCAAGCCTACAGCTCTGGAGAAAGGCAAACAACAGGCTCGGTTTGATAAGCCAATCAAGAAGTCCTCTCCTCTTGGACTTCAGAAGCCTTATAATTTCGATATTTTAGCTCAGCTTGCTAATACTCCAGTTAGAATGTCCCTCTTTGAACTTCTACGTCTTTCCAAAGAGACTCGGGAGACATTAAGTGAAGCACTTCTACAAGCTGACTCTTGTCTTGCACAATTGAAGAAGCCAGATGCAGAACCTGCCACTTGCTTACATTGCAACAGTGTATTGGAAATTATCCTAAATATCACCTTTACACAAGATAACATGCTATTGGAGGATAATCGACATGATCGGCCTCTCTACTATACCGGTTATATCGATACAATGAAGATAGATCGTATCCTCATTGATCCAGGGTCTGCTATAAGCATAATGCCAAAGAGTCTGTTGGATGAACTAAAAATCCCTCTTCACAAGCTCTCTAAGACGGTTACTACTATCCTGGGATTAATCAAAGCCGAAGCGAGCCTTTGGGAAAGATTCATCTGAAGCTTCAAATAGGTGATTTCAGATCCAAAGTCACTTTCTATGTGATTGAGATCGTGGGATCCTATAATCTTCTTCTGGGGAGGCCCTTTCTTCATGAAAATAATGTGGTGCCTTCTACTCTTCATCAGTGTTTTAAATACATTGATAGCAATGGAAGAGTACAAAAAGAAGTTGCTGATATAAATCCTTCCATGGGGTTGAAGCTTATTTCAATGGTTCCCGAATGTACAAAGAAGAGTATACAAGGGTTATACAAGCTATGGAGAAAGAGGATTCACAAAGTGAGACCTTAATAATTCCTGTTAAAGGTCGAACTATTCAGCAACAATCTCCCAAACTCTCTGAAGAAGGTTCTTTCATCATTCCGGTGAGTGGACGGATTTCTCCGTTACCTCAGTCGTTTGCTCAAGACACAAAGATTATTCCTGTCAGTGGGCGTACTGCAATTCCTGCATCTCCACATATGAAACAGGATACTCTGCTAATTCCAGTTGGAGGGCGGATTATTCTTCCATCTCAAACTTCAAGGGAGCTCACCTCTTCTGAGCCATTTGTTATCGATCTTAATCGAAACAACGCTTCTTCTCGCTCTTCTTCTCCCCCTTTAGTCATTAACTTGGCTAAAATCTCTAAGGCTCAGCCTTCTCCCAATATAAATACTGCTGCTTTTACATTTAATAAAAAGTCTCCATCTTTGCAGTATGCTGATGTGTGTAATTATGTTCATAGTTGTTTACATTTGTTAGATGACTTGAACGCAATAACCATAGGGGTTGTACAGACTGTTCATACAGATGTATCCCTAGAACCTGTACAATCTTCATACTTCTAGTTCCCAGCAGAAAGCCAGGAGACATTCCAATATTCTTCTATAAAGGGCCCCAAAGTCCTTCTGATTTAGAAGATGAAGACAAAAATGATGACACTGAAAGATTACAACTACGTCGTTATAGTCAGCAATCTAAAGACATCATCAAAAATATGGGCTATGACTTCAGGACTGGCCTCAATAGTAGAAAAGAAAGAAAATGCCTGTTCGTATTCCTCCTCTGAAATATGGAAGGATGAAATGCGGATTGGGCTATATAGCTCCTACTCCTTTTATCAATATTATCCATGAAGATCCTGAGTCTGACGAAGATAAAAGATCTGATTCTTCTAGTACCACTTCTTGGGATTTCGATACAAGTATCGGGGACTTCTATTGCAACCTTCTGTCTTCCAATATGGTTTCCATTGACTATTCTGAAGAAAGTGATGAAGACGAAGAAGAGTTTGAAATCTCACCTGAATCGGAACAATGGGCCCAAAGATTAGATAATCAATGGGAGTTCCGTTTCGAGCAAAAAGAACCTCCAACTGAAGATAAACTTGTTCAAATAGATGTTGGTGATAAGGGATCACCCAAACCAATATTCATTAGTGAAAGTCTTTCTGAAACTGATAAGCAAGACATGATCAAACTCATTCGTGACTACATTGACGTCTTCGCTGGAGTTATGAAGACATGCCAGGACTTGATCCACAAATTGCAACTCACAAGCTCAATATCTTACCGAATGTTAAACCGGTCAAACAACAACAGCGACGATTTCGTCCAGATATTATGGATGCAATTGAAGTTGAAGTCAATAAACTCATAACCTCTGGGTTTATTAGAGAGGAACAACATCCCGATTGGGTGGCTAACATAGTTCATGTCCTTAAAAAGACTGGCAAGATCAGAGTATGCATAGACTTCCGCAATCTCAATGCGGCATGCCCTAAAGACGAATTCCCTCTACCAATCACTGATGTCATGATTGATAATACCTGTGGATTTGAACGGATGTCATTCATGGACGGGTATTCTGGATACAATCAGATTAAAATGTTTCCAGATAACGAGAAGCACACTTCTTTCAGAACGCCGATCGGTACATACTGTTATACAGTTATGCCATTCGGTCTCAAGAATGCAGAAGCAACTTATCAACGAGCTATGAGCACTATATTCCGTGAACATTTGCAAAAAACAGCGAATGCTATGTTGATGATATTGCAGTCAAAAGTCGATAAAAGGAGGATCATATCCAAGATTTGAAGACTATATTTGATCTAATGCGTAAGCATCAATTAAAGATGAACCCTACTAAGTCCTTCTTAGGTGTCTCTAGTGGTAAATTTCTCGGCTTCGTCATTACCTCTAAAGGTATACACGTGGATCCTGAGAAGATCAAAGCCATCCAGAGATGCGTCCTCCACGCACCTTAAAAGAGCTACGAGGATTTCAAGAAAGGATCGCTTATATCAGGAGATTTCTAATTTATCAGGACGCTGCAGACCATTCAACAAACTTATGAAGAAAGGTGTTTCTTTTGTCTGGAATGATGAATGTCAGAAAGCATTCGATGATATAAAATAATATCTGATGAGCCCTCCAGTATTGGTACCTCCCGTTTCAGGAATTCCATTTCTCCTATATACTCGAGCAATGAGTCATTCATTGGGTGCATTACTCGCTCAAAAGAATCAAAATGGTCATGAACAAGCTATCTACTATCTCAGTCGTACTATGACCGGAGCTGAACCTCGATATTTATCGGTCGAAAAAGAATGTCTAGCCTTGATGTTCGCTGTTCAAAAGACACGACATTATACATTGGCCAGACTATTCATGTCATCTCCAGGATCAATCATATACGGATCATGATGAAGAAACCCAGTGTTTGAATTCTCGATTAGCTAACTGGGGAATCCTACTTGCTCAGTATGACATGTATTATATTCCTCAAAAGTCAGTCAAAGGATAAGCTTTAGCTGATTTTCTGGCTGCTCATTCAATTCCAAAAGATTCAAAACTCTATGACGAAATTCCAGATGAAGTCCTAGATTCAAACCAAATTGCTGAAGAAGATCCTACTTGGCATCTATTCTTTGATGGAGCTTCAAGGATAGGTCCTAATGGTGATATTGTCGCTGGAGTTGGAATCGTTCTTGTATCGCCAGAAGGTCTTGCTATCCAAAGAGCTTATTCTCTCGATCAGCCATGTTCAAACAATGTAGCTGAGTACAATGCATTACTTATTGGTCTTCAACTCGCTAAACATCTAAATATTCAACATTTGGAGGCGTACGGAGACTCTAAACTCATTGTCAATCAGATAAGGGGTACTTATGAAGTCCGCCATCAAGATCTGGTTCCTTATCATAGATCAGCTATAATTATGGCTTCTTCGTTTGAAGAATTCTTCATCGAAACATGTTAGGCGAGCATATAACACAGAAGCTGATGCTCTAGCTAATCTTGCAGCAGTGTTGGCTATCCCAATTAGATGACAACAAATGATTATTGTTTGCAATCGAGAATTGTTCCATCTTGAAAATAATCTGACCCTAGGACTTCCAGTTGACACTGAAGAATCAACATCTCATGACGTCAACACAACAAGAGAATTTGGATTTAGTCGTAAATCTTTATCATCTTCATCTGATTCCAGCATGGAATTCATCTTCAGTAATTCGGCCGAGAATCAAATACGGATACGGATTGGAGACTTCCTTTCTTAGATTTCGTATTGTATGATATTCTTCCAGATGATCCGAGTGAAGCAGTATCTATCAGACGACGATCATTCGATTCTATTATAATCATACAACAAAGACCTTATATCGTCGAGCCTATGATGGTTTACTTCTCCTGATGTGTTGTCGATGACGAGGCTCAACAAATTATTCGTGAAGCACATGATGGAATTTGTGGAGCACATCAGCCAGGACCAAAACTTCAAGACCGTATTCGACGTATGGGTTATTATTGGCCTACTATGGTATCAGACGCCATCGAATATGCAAAGAAGTGTAAAGCTTGTCAAATCTATGCGAATTTTATTCATCAACCTTCGAATTTCTACATCCGACGGCAGCATCATGGCCCTTCGAAGCTTAGGGGCATGGACATTATTGGTCCGATCAATCCGCCGTCATCCAAGGGTCATCGGTTTATTCTTGCAATAACCGATTACTTCTCCAAATGGGCCGAAGCCATTCCTTTGTCTGAAGTTAAGACATCCAATGTCATTAGCTTTATTAAGCACCACGTCATCTACAGATTTGGTGTTCCTCGACGCATTATTCATGATAACGGACCACAGTTCGTCAGTCAGAAGTTTACTCGATTCTGTGACGATCACCGGATCAACAATGTGGCTTCTACCGCATATAATCCAGCAGCTAACGGATTAGCAGAAGCTTTCAACAAGACCATCATCAAACTCCTAAAGAAGTTTGTCTCTACTAACAAACGTAATTGGAGTGAGAAGCTCGGTAAATGTTTGTGGGCTTATCGCACTACAGTTCGATAATGCTACTAAATGTACACCCTTCTCTCTGGTATATGGTTGCGAGGCTGTTCTTCCATTAGAGATTCAAATTCCTTCTTTAAGGATAGCAATCGCTAATGAACTTCACTGCAGAAAATAATGATCGTCTTCGACTTCAAGAATTAGAAGCTCTGGATAAAAAGCGATTATCTGCTCAACAGAATATTGAATTCTATCAAGCTAGAATTTCAAGAAGCTTTTAATAAGAAAGTCAGAGTTCGGGCATATCAAAAAGGAGAACTTGTTCTAACAGTCAGACGTCCTATGACTATGACTCATATGAGCAAGGGCAAATTTGACGCAAAGTGGGAAGGACCCTATATTGTGAGCAAAGTTTTCTCAAATGGAGCTTATCAACTCTCAGAATTGGATGGTCGAAAAGTTTTGATGCCTATTAATGGCAAATTCCTTAAAAAGTACTATGTATAAATGTAAATGCTTGTAATCATCAGACAGTTTCATGTTTAGAAATAAAATTTTTATTTTATTTTTATCATGAATAATGATACATGATATTAAAGAAGATCACTATCATCCTTTTCTATATTTGGATGTGGGCCACTGCCGTCCTTCTTGAAGACGTGATCAGCAAAAGAGTCGAGAACCTCCTTGCTAGAACCCACGAGGAACTTGCAAACGGCCATTCTCATGGCTTCTTCTTCTTCAGTCTTTCCTGGTTCGAGCAGAAAATCCAGAATGTCCCTTGGTGGCTTGGGTGCAGACGAACCTTCACCTGCTTCCGTCTTCTTCGATTGAACTGGATCAGCAGGGTGTTCTTCAGTGCCTTTCTGAACCTTTGAGGCAATTCCAGTTTTCTTGGATGCTTCTTCAGACGACATTTTTATGTTTGGAAGAAGAAGTGTTCGTTCTTGTCAGATTTCTGCTATATTTATAGGCAGAAGTTCTACAAATAATGAAACGTCACGTTCATTCGACGGTTCATCCATTCATTAATTGCGTTCATCCGACGATTCACACATTCATTAATACTTGACGGTTCATCGTTCATTTATTCGTCCGTTCATGATCTTCTATCATATTATTAAGTGGGGATTCGTTATTGATCATGTTTTCATAACCTCTGAATCAATTCGAATCTACTTGCTCATTTTTGACCTCTGCATAGAAATCAATCTATTTTCTTTTGAGTTCCTACATATTATCACGTCCATAATACCTCTGATAATATCATATACTCTAAAACAGAAAAGAAGATTTCATTATCTATCATGTCCACAATTCATCCATAAATACAAATCATTGAGCATAGAAGAATTATCATTTCCATTCTCATTTCACCACAAAAAGTCTATTACATTTTCTTAGACTTTCTTACAAATCATAATGGAAATCTATTACAAATCTTGGATTTTTATTCTACACCACAACAATAACCTAATAGAGATCTATCTTCTTCTTTGGATCTTCTCCGTCGGACCTTCTCCGTCAGGTTCGTTGTTGGTGGCAGTTCCTGACTGTCTGGGTCCCAGTCACGACCAGATCAGCAGGAATCAAACTCTGGTCTTCTCTCTCAGACGAGAGGAGAACCACAGAGGATGGCAGCCCGAAAGTCGTGGTGCTGCCAATACAACTGGTGGATTGGGGGTAACCTCTCAAGGAAGACAGGAATGTATCCAAACCTTGGGATACAATTCCTAGTTCTCCCGTGAAAGGAACTCTACTACCCGATTTCTCGGGGTAGAGTTGACTCCACCATCCAACTCTCGTGTATAAAGGCTCTTCCTACAATCTGAGGAAGACCCTTCTATCCCACGAAGAGTTCTGAGTTGTCTGATTTACGCGTCAAAAGCGTATAAGCTCCCTGATGTAGATATCAGCAGGATATTCTCCACAGCATCCACATCCCTAATGCCAGTTCTGAAGAAAATTTTCAGCCAAGTTTCTGCAGAAAGCATTAAGAGGAAAAGATTAGATCAACAGAAATCATTCAGCGTGTATTTATCAAACAGAGACAGGCGTGTATTGTTCAAATCAGAAACAGAAAGCTTATCTTCAAACAGCAAAAATAGTACACATATTTGACTTATCTTCAAGTTTGGTGCTAAGGATTGGCAAACTCATGTTTGATACAGTACGCAGAAGTCGAACATTAGAAAACATTGCTTTCCTGTTTGAGAGTGAAATCTCCCAAAAATTTCATTCTCAGAGAAGAAGAAGAAGAAGAATGGGAGATGAGTATCTGTGAAACTCTTCTATCTATTTAAAGGGCAAAGTACAAGTCTATTCTTGGAAAAGATCCGCATAAATAGTGCTCGTAAACCGTGGAATGAGTGTCACGTGTGCTTTGGAAGACAGCGCAGCATTAGAAACGGTCAAAGGGTGCTAATTAATATTCTTCATTAATGCACGCAGATTAAACACAGAAGTTGTACTTCATTCTTTAAGACAGGCACTGACGGCCTTACAAAAGACAAAACAAAAAGAGTGCAACAAAAGCACAAAAGACACGCTCTATTTTCCAGAGCGACTGAGCTTGGTACCTAGTTCTTCTACGCTCCTAACTCCCAGACGGTGCAACAGAGCCTTAAACACTTCACGCTGCTCTATGAGGCTGCGCCCACCAGAGAGGACGAGCCATCCAAGCCAAAATAGCTCAAGAAATTCTTGGCTAGTTGCAAGGGATCATCTTTGAGTTCGAAGACAAGGGGCTCTAGCTCTTCACCCCCAAAAGTGGAGTCACCATAGGAATAAAAGCCCAACTTGCGTGCTTCTTCCTCAGCTTTCTCCTTTGGTGTCATGTTGACGTAAGATGAAGATTTAAAAATGAATCTTCTCCCTGTTTATATAACAGAGCTCGCCGGCGGTTCATATTCCACCATAAACTGGATGAAATCAGTCTCGGAAAATGAATAGTCATCATGACATTTAATAAGTTCATTTGGATATTTTCAAAGAACTTCGAAGTCTTTCCGACTTCCAAAAATATCTTTTTGAAGTCATCTCAGCGTGACTGATTTCATTTTATCATCTTATTTTTCAAAGTATTTCGAAAATTTTAAAGTCTTTTCAAAAACTTTGAAGGGGGCCTTGTAGGCCTTTAAAAATGACAGTCACGCTGAGTTGATCAGGACAGAGTCAAAAGTCACGCTCAGTTGATCCAGACAATATTTACAAATTACGCTGGGGAGACAGCTCATCATTTGTCAGAGAGTAATTATGACTGACAGCACAACAGTCGAAGAATGTCTCTTCGTATGCCACGTATGCACAGAATTCGAGAGATCACAGCCGTCTATTGCGTGATTTTTAAAATCTTCTTCAGCAAGACTCAACCTTTGTCAAGTTGGCGTACCAAAAGAGCTTCTGGTCATTTAATGTGACTGACAAAAGCAATCACTGTCAAAGATTTTGTGTCAGTCGAGGCACGCCAAATCAAGACAGTTGGCAGTTCTATCCCAAGTCTGCGTGTATTTTGAGTTTTCTCTCAAATCTGCGTGGATTCTGAAGTTTTCTTCTTCCTCAAGTCTGCGTAGATTCTGAAGTTTTCTTCATCAAGTCTGCGTGGATTCTGAAGCTTTTTGCCCCAAGCGTGTGTGGATTTTGAAGCTTTTTACCCCGAGTTTGCGTGGATTTCGTCTTCAATAAGTCTGCGTGGATTTCATTAAATTAGAGTACGTGGCGGCTATGCCACTGATCTCTCGCCTGCGTGTCCTGTAACTTGCACACGACTCATGCATGATTGCCATGTGTCCAACAGTTACAGGCCACGTCCAGTAACTGCTCACAGTCTTGCGTATGTTAAATCCTGCGTGATTTTCAACTAAGCACAGACTGTGAAGACAGTTATCTTTTCAGTTATTATTTTCGACTCTATAAATAGAGTTCTTTTTCTCATTCATGGTAACTGATACATAGTTATCTACTGTCAAAATTTTGAGAGCTTTTCTTCTTCGCATAGTCCAAGGGATAAAGTGATCGTCTTCTAGATCAGATTCCCACAGTTGTAATTTTCCCAGATACACAATAAATAAAGGAATTTATTTATGGAAAACATTGAGTCGTGGCCAGTGCCCAGCACAGTTGCAGAAGTTCGCAGTTTCCTTGGATTGGCCGGCTACTATCGGCGGTTTGTTTCGGACTTTGCCCGGATCTCAGCACCGTTGACCCAGTTGACCCGTAAGGATGTGCAGTTTGCTTGGACAGCAGAGTGTCAGGAATCATTCGAGAAGTTGAAGCAAGGTTTGATAATGGCTCCCATTCTCATGCTTCCCGATGGAACCGGAGGATTCTCAGTGTATTATGATGCTTCGGGCAGAGGATTAGGATGTGTTCTGATGCAACATGGGAAGGTGATAGCTTATGCATCACGACAACTTCGTGATCATGAGAGAAATTACCCAACCCATGACTTGGAGCTAGCAGCAGTAGTGTTTGCACTTAAGTTGTGGAGGAACTACTTGTACGGAGATAGGGTAGAGATTTTCACCGACCATAAGAGCCTGAAGTATGTTTTCACTTAGAAGGATCTTAACATGCGTCAGAGGAGGCTAGAGTTGCTTGTGGATTATGATGTCAACTTACAGTGTCATCCTGGGAAGGCCAACGTCGTGGCAGATGCATTGAGCAGGAGAGCCAGAGTTTATTTCCTAACAACACAGCCAGAGTTGTTAGCCGATCTTCAGAAGATGGGTATAGAAGTTGTTCTCCCTTCCAGTGTGGCATTGATGGCCAGTATGCAAGTTCAGTCTACTATAGTCGAGAGAATCCGGACGGCGCAGTCAACAGATTCCAAGCTTCAGCGACTCAGACCAGAGTGTGAGGCAGGCCGGCGACCCGAGTTATGCATTCATGAGGATGGTACACTTCGACATGGTAATCGTCTTTGTGTACCCAATAGAGATATCAGGCAGGAGATCTTGTCGGAAGCGCACAGTTCTCAGTATTCCATCCATCCCGGCAGTACGAAGATGTATCGAGATATTCGTCAGCACAAACTCCAAGAAGAACACTGAATCACCTTCAAGCTCTCGAACACTGACCCTCATACTTTGAAGATATTGTTGATGGTGTTTGAGCCTCATCTCTAGCCGTCTATTTATAGTGTGTGGAAGGGGGAGAAAGATAAGCTTAGATCATTGATTTGGAAAGAAACCAAATCATACCAAATAACCTCTCAACCAAATCGGACCGAGATTCAAGATTTACGTCGCACTTCTGGTGTAGCCTGCAGGAGAGTTTGGGAACTCGTCTCCAGTTCAGTTCAGCGTATCATCCGCAGACAGATGGTCAGTCGGAGCGTACGATCCAGACTCTTGAAGACATGTTGCGGTCTTGCACTCTTGACTTCGGTGGTTCATGGGAAGATCACTTGCACCTGGTAGAATTTTCGTACAACAACAGTTTCCAGGCCAGTATCCAGATGGCACCGTTCGAGGTACTGTATGGCAGGAAGTACAGATCCCCGCTAGCCTGGGATGATGTTGGAGAGAGACAAATGCTTGGTCCAGAAATAATTGCCTAGACAGTTGAAGTGGTCAGAAGGGTCAGAGATCATCTTCGAATTGCCCAAGATCGCCAGCGTCATTGGGCCGATTCTCATCGACGCCCTCTAGAGTTTCGGTCGACGATCATGTATTCCTGAGGATTTCGCCTAATCGTGGCGTCATTCGTTTCGGTGTCCGGGGAAAGCTTAGTCCTAGGTATATAGGACCGTTCGACATTCTGGAGCGAGTAGGAGATGTATCCTATCGTCTCGCTCTTCCGCCGTCGCTAAGCGAGGTGCATGACGTGTTCCATGTATCCCAATTACGATGGTATATCTCGGACCCGAGCTATATCCTGGATCATTCGGAATTGGTTGTTGGTACCAACCTTTCGTATGAGGAGAGGCCCGTGTCTATATTGGACCGGAGAGAGAAGATCCTCAAGAACAAGACTATCAAGTTAGTCCGAGTTGCTTGGGGTCATAACTCTTTGGGTGAGTCAACGTGGGAGCGTGAGGATGATATCCGATCACGATATCCAGACTTGTTTGACTCGTGAGGTATAATATCTTCTTATACCTCATGCCTTCGATTCCTTGCTTGAATGAGTGATTGTCTGCATAGTTATAGCTTGCATGTGATTAATATAGCTTGCCATTGCTCCTCTAGCCTCTTGATTAAATTTCGAGGACGGAATTCTTTTAAGGTGGGTAGAGTTGTAATGCATGTAGTTCGTATCACGTATTCTTGGAATACGTGTACATATTTTATTGCATGATTTTCTGGCTTGGCATTTCTTTCTTGGCTTGGTCTATTCCTGGTTCGGGTTGGTTGGTTTGGCTTGGCTTGGTTTTGATTGGGTTCATGATGAACCCAAGGTGAACCCCTACCTACCACCACCATTTTGTATTTATTAGCCCTCTTTATTCTCTCTCTTCATTTATCATCTTCTTCTTCCTCATTTACTTCCCTACCTACCAGAGAGAGAGGGAGAGAGAGGTCTAGGCAAGTGCAACTTGCTTCGTGGAGGAACTCCAATTTTATTACTTCATTCTCTTCCTTACTACATTCTAAAGCACTTTAGTACTTGGCATTTTCACTTTCCATGGCTAGATTCTTGTAGATCTATGTTTATTTTATTTTCGGATTTCTTGGGTTTTGATCTACTTAATATTATTTCTATGTTTTGATGGTTCCATGTTGTAGAGAATTTCGTTCTACCCCATTTTGACCTATGGAAGTTCGGATTTGGGCTCCGGATGAAAGTTTTATGAAGCTTGGAAGGCATGGGTTCCTAGTGTTCTTCTCATCAGAATTTTGGAGAAGAAGAACAGTTTCCTGGCGCATGGCTGTACTTGACCGCATGAGTATTCATGCGGCAAGTCGCCATCAGCCGCATGAGACCCTTGTACTTCAAACCGTATGAAACTTAGTCCCAGCCGCATGAGGCTGAGTCTCATACTCAGCCGTATGGGCTCATTTCCCATCAGCCGCATGAGTCTACATGGACTTAGTCGCAGGGCTGGGAACGAACTCTTCTCGAGCCGCATATGCAACTGTTCCCCCCCAGCCGCATAAGCCATCGCATTGATCCAGCCTCATGCGCCCTCACTTCTTCCGGGCCGCATGGGTTTTGCTATGTGAGCCGCATGGACTTGAGTTCGCCATCAGCCGCATGAAGACCCCTTTCTAATTCGAGCCGCATATGCGCTCACCTCCCTGAACCGCATGAACTCAAGCACTTGCCAGCCGCATAGGCCCTGATCCCCGAGCCGCATGAGAACCCTAGACCCCGGCCGCATGGACTTCTGAGTCCGAGCCGCATGATCCCGATTAATTCCAGCCGCATGCGCCTTTGCATTTCCAGCCGCTGGCGCCCTTGTACTTCCAGCCGCATGCGCCCCCTCCTTTCCTGGCCGCATATGACTGAACCGCATGACTTTCTCATGGTCCTGTGTACTATTATTTATCATTATTTGCCCATGTTTCGTAACTCCTTTATTAGATATTTTACGCCCATTTTATATCCTTACGCCTTTTGTCATGAACTTGATTTTACTTATATGTTTGGAATTGATACCTGAGCATGACACTATAGTGACCCGTAGTGGTGCACTCTTGACAAGTAACCTGACATGACCAGATAGTGGCCCGTCGTGGCGCACTCCTGACTAGTACACTTGACATGATAACCTGACATGATATATCTCATAAGCTGTTGCGATGGCTACCTGACATGACATGACTTGTATAATTAATCCTGGACACCGTGGGTGATCTTGCTTGTACAAATAATCCAGTTCTGTCTTGCATCATGTCTAGGAGGGGACTCCTGAGTACCACGGTCAGGTGTACCTACTGAAATGGACTAAGGGTAATAACTAGATTAATACAGTAGTCATGAAGAGATCTCCCAGCTACAGGCAATCCCGTTACCTGGGTGTGCTTGGGATCTGTAGCCTGCCGTCGAGTAGGGCACATTTCCAGCACACTGTCATGTGTTGTACCCTTCAAGCTACCTAAGGGTACATGCGTTTCCTGGACGGTGTACCCACCTGAATTCAATCCTTAATTTCGACCTGGGTAACCTGGATAGTCTGCAGGGCTTGTGGCTGTGGAATAATCTCATTGCATCTTGTTAGTAATTAGGCTTGTGACAACCCTAGTTAGTTAAAGTATCAAGTCGTAGTTCTTGCTTGGTCGTGAAATGATTGGATGGAGTCTAACCAGTCTAGTCTTGTCCTGATCCTGTTCTGGATTACCGCATGACCAGAATGCTTGTATTTACTTTACCGATAAATGGTGAGAATTCCAAGTTCTGTTCAGACGAAGGGTTACAACCCCGGTCCTTGTTTGGTTTACGGGTTGTAACCTGGTTATCAGAATAGTTCCATGGTTATCTCGTCGTATATCATCCTGATGTATTTTTCTTATTTCCAGTTCTTACTTTTATTTATACTCTTGTGCTGATTGCTGGTTTTAGTTCCTAAGTGAAGCTTCCTTTGTGGCACTTGCTCTTTCTGGGGTCTGACCCAGCTGGTTTTGTGTGGCCAGATTTCGGAGCAGCTCCAGAGGATCTACCGACCTTCCAGCCAGATGGTGGCCACTAGACGGAACCCTGGCAACGAGTGGATTTACTTTTGATCTCCCACTTTATTGTAAAAATATTCTTTTGAGGCGTTTAGCCGACGAGCACCTGTTTAGCTCGATTGCACTTTACTTACTGTCTGCCTACGGGCTGTAACATGATTAACAGATCCTAGGGTTGATCATGTATGACTAAACTCTTGCTAGTCCTAACATTTTGTAACGACTAGCTTCATGATCAGCTGAATATGTAATGTTTGGGACGCCTTACTATTGTTATTTAATGATCATACATCTTGTAACTTTTACTTACTTGCTTGTGATTGAGACACTAGGCTTGTTCATGACCTTAAGAGACTATTGGCTTGTAGTTAAACCCCCATGTATCTAGACAGCCGTGACCGTATAGCGAGATGGATTCTATTTCATATACGTAGCTGGCTATGTCTGCCCCTGCTCTCCAGTATTCTGGTTCTGGGGCGTGACAGTTGGCAATAACTTGTTAAGGATAATGGAGACGACAATAACTGGATTTAAGGAATTGGCTCCAGAGGGAGGAAGAGGAGCGCGCCTTCCACCAAAGCTTAATTGAGAGGGCGTCAACAACGTCAGAGAGTTTCTGGAGGCCCATACCACCCTCCACCGTAGGGTAAGTGATATTATTCCAAAAAGACCAAATCCTTTTGCCGCCCTCCCTAATGGCCCCATAGGAACCGCAGAAACAGTTGCTCTATGCTAGAAAGAACACACTTTGGAGTAGGACTACAAACGAGCCGAGCCAAGATTTTATAAGCTTGAGCTTGGCTTGACTAGAATTATTCGAGCTCGAGCCCGAGCTCGAGCTTGATAAGTTTGTTATTTTGAAGCTTGAGCTTGGCTCGAGCTTGTTTATATTAAGCTTGAGCTTGGCTTGGTTTACGCTCGAGCTTGGTTTGATATAAGGAAGCTTGATTCAAGCTTGATAAACAAGCTCGATAAGCTTGAAATCAAGCTTGTCGCTCAACATTATTTCAAGCTCATTAAGCTTGATTTCAAGCTTAACGAGCTTGATTTCAAGCTAGTTAGGTTTGAATTCAAGTATATGAAATATTAACAATTTATTTACATTATTAAAAAGTTTCTTAATATCACTTGTTAAGGACATAAATATATAATGCACAAAC